>VOMN01087433.1:1918-23766 GCA_014899125.1 Orchestia grillus
CCACACATGGACGCCTGCACCACACATGGACGCCTGCACCACACATGTACACAGGCACCTACCCTGCACACCTATCATTGACACATCCCTGTGCGTCCATTTACAAAAAAGTACACTTGACACCAAACATCGCCCCCGAGACACTAAAACGATCATTTAGATTAGATTTTTAGTTAATTTAAAGTTCCCTATCCACATGAAATATCATCCAAAAAGAGCACAAAGAAGCGACTATTCAGTATGATCTTTAGACGATGTGGAATCTATGCAAAGAGGTATACCCACTCAGGCTTCCCTGAGCATAAAAACAAATTAAGAAGAAAGAGGAAGAAAATATTAAAATAATCAGCGAAGAAGGTATAAAATGAAATGAAGCAAAGTGGGCATGAAAGATAGAAGTCCCTAATGCTTAGCTAGAGCTGAAGTTACCTAACAGTATCCTCACAGCATAGACAAACTAACTAACCTAACCCTATTGCCTTTTGCCTATCCTATATTTTCATGGGGAGTTACAAAACTTTTAAATTACCGTATCATTATTTAAATTTTTTTTAACAGTGTGCAACTACATTAAAAGCTTCTGAATCCCCGCACAACTCTACAGTAAGTCTGCAAGTCTCTACCTCAGACTTCGACAATATTTTATTCATGTTCATGCAACCAAGTCACACAGCACCGCCCTCACGACAGACACCTCACAATCTGGATGACACAACGAATACACAAACACACAAAATCAACAAACACACAATCAACCAACACACAAACAACACACCCCCCGACGAGCACCTGACGATCTCTGTGTGTCCGAGGCGGGCGGCGAGGTGGAGGGGGGTGAGGCCCCCTTCATTGAAGGCGTCCAGCTCGCACCCCAGGGAGCACAGCAGCTGCGCCACGGCCGTGCTGCCTGTGCGGGCGGCTGTGTGCAGCGCTGTGTCCCCGTCCTGTGGGGACAGGGGGTGGGGCTCAGCACACTACTAGGGCAGACTACCACGCCATTGGGAATTGAATATGATTGGGAAATGACCGTTAACAGGTTAAAAGTATATGATGTGCGTACTTATTAACCCATTCTAATGTTCTTTTCTAGTTCGATGCAGAAATTTGTTTTTGAATGCAACAGGGTTATAAGAAACGTCAAGGGCGCTAATCACCAAATGCTGCGGGGCATACCCACGTCTAGAAAGGGCCCCTAAAGGACTCACACGATGCTTCGCGAGTTGGAAGAATGTAAGGAAATGCCGTGCGGCAGGCACAGGCCTAACTCGAGTCGTCGATAGCATTCATTTAGGACCATCTCACCTCCAGAGGCGTGTTGATCACCCCTGCAGGTTGCCGCTGCAGGAAGCTGGCCAGACCTTCCACATCCTGCAGCTGCAGGAGAGTCTGCAGCACTGCTTCCGCGGAGTCCTGCAACATGTTTCTCTTCAGAAATAAAACTAGACATTGTTCTCAGAGACAAAGCCTCACTGCCTCAGAAGACACCCGCAGAATTTTAGCATAGTGAATGAAAGTTCTTCATTCCGGAACTGCCAGATCGCTTATCTCAAAACGAAAAGATCCACTTTACATACTGGCAATGCCAATATATACGTACAGTACATAAACACCTACACACGTACACAAGTGCACTCCCCATCGGCACTCACACCTCAAGCCTTCACTTCCCTGTGCACCAAACTCGGCACACGCAACGGGCACATTGGCTCCTACGTCATGTGTTTCTTTTAACAAACATGTAGCTACCTACCCCCTCAACATCAACACACACGGATACACTCAACACCAACACCCAAACACGCCCACACATCGGAGCCCACACGTGTAGCACGGATACACTCAACACCAACACACGCCCTCACATCAGAGCCTACACGTGTAGCACGGATACACTCAACACAGTACACGCGGACACACTACACTCCACACACCCACCTCCAGCTGTTCCCCCCCGCTGAGGGAAGGCGGCTCATCGTCGGCGTCGGGGGTGTGGGGGTGCAGGGTCGTGTACAGCAGCTGCGGCCTGCAGCTGCTGCGACTGGCCATGCTGTTTATATTCTTATATATCTAAATTTGGGCATGTGTGTATTTGCATACATATATACCTAAACATATGTGTGTCTGTGTGTATAAATTTGTATATTTAGGTGTGTACCTATGTATATGTGTATATATGTGTGTGTCCAAGTGAGTGGATCTATCTATGTTTGTATAATCAGGTAAATACATACATGTACTAATATACTTGTATTTTGATATGCGTGTCTAGGTAGATTTCTATATTCTTATAGATATATAAATAAGCGTACATGTATTTGCTATCTACTCTGCACAGGATCAATTAATAATTAGCCAGACACACAGGCAATGACGTTTACCGTTTAATTTAAACGTACTGTACACGCATTAACTGAGCGCGAACACGGCGGCGCCTCTACACAAGGTGGCATCAAAAAGTTCCAAGATTAGCTCTGCTCACAAAAAGCAACTTCATTCTTCACTTTTTTACCTAATGCCATCTTTAACGCAGTTCTTCCGCAGAGCAATGCGGCGTTCTCGGCGCTCCTGCCACCTTCGGAGTGCGTCCTGGAAATCTACTTCTTGAAACGTGCGAAGCATCTTCTGCCATTTGCGCTGAATCTCCGCAATTGAATAAGAGGTGACCTCTAAGCTCCATTAACGGCTCGTACTCGCAACACTCAAGTTTCGTTACCGATAATGACCGTCGAATGGAAGGACAAGTCGTCCACGGCTCGCTGATGTAGCTATTGGCAGACCGACGCGATGTTCCTCCGGCTGCTGCTGCTGCCGCTGCTGGGTCAGGAGTCTGGGGACAAATTTGGCAGCGCTGTGCATGTTCGAACCCCGTGCGAGCAGTGACTGGACTGTTGGCACGTCGCAAGGAATTGTGGCTTGTATACCTACGATCCTCACGCACAAATTGTCGAATGGTTTCGACGTTTTCCACAGCTGCGCTCGCTGAAGGTCCTCTTGATCTTCCGCCGTCTTCCAGTGATGTTCTTTTAGATGTTGCACGACTCATCGTAGCATTGTCATAAACTTCATTTATCGCGTGCAACGTCTCGATGGAAGATTTCACTGTTTTTCACCTTGTGGTGTATTTTGGAGTCGTTAAAGGGGCAGGTAACACAGATAGTCACGCCAGCACGGACTGTACAGCTACCGACTTACGGTCTCTTTAAAACATACTGTCTTAAGGACACACGCGTGACCTTGGGTTGCCAGCTGTTGGCGTGCTGCAGAACTTTTTCATACCACCTCATACTTAAATTCAGCAAAAATGTAAAAACCACAGCACATCAGTGATCTTTTTTGAATGAATCTACAAAATCTAACACACGTGCTGGAGCCCCGTAGCAGCATCGGTCACGCGCTTCGCTCTCAGAAGTGTCCGTGCTCCTCCCGTCAGCGAGAGCGGGCTTCCACGGAGTCACGTAATGCTTCCCTCGAGAAAGGTAGCCTAAGTCGCACATTCTTCACTACACTCCGGCGTCCTGTCAGTGAACATGAGACATTCTAAGCTCAATTCGTTGTACTGCACTGTACTTTAAAAGTAAAGTTTCTTTTTCACACTGGCCTAGCAGACATAGTAGTCCCGGAGCGGCCAAGAACTCTCCACTTTGACCTGAAAACTCCCAGTTTTCAGAAGTGCAGCCGCACCAAGGTCGTGTTCCCGTTGAAATTTTCCATTTGATGGCAAAAATAGGCAATACGTGAATGTTGCAGTGCACTAAAACATTTTGCTGAATGCAAGCAGCGCCTACAATCGTTAATGTGTGTAGATACTATTCAAAAATTTAAACTGCAACTATGAAATATTTTTCGGCCTTTAGAGTAGAGGAAATGGTATCTTTTTGTCGACGCTATCTTGAGAATTTAAATATGTTCAAAGTAAGCACTTTTAACACGAAAGAACTTCAGGTACAAATTTGGAGAATTTCCATCAGTTTCTTTTGCAAACCTTAACACCAACGCAATCCACAAAGAATGCTAGACGTTGCAGGAACAATAATACCCTATAACTCTAGCTTCGACCCGTCTTTATTACCTTCATAAAAATGCAATTTTTATTCGACTGTGAATACATCAATTATCCGATATAAAGAATATATTTCTTAACAATCTTGAGGTAGACATTGAAGTAAAATCCTATTATGTTTCCCAAAAATTCAAACTGAATTCGATTTTGACTGCAATTTTTAAATTAATCCACGAACGCATACGTGAGAATCGTCAACATATTCTACATATTTGCGCTAAAGTGTTAGCCGTGAGCTGTAAGCTCTGTCGATGCTCTACAGCTGATCAGCGCAACGTATCGATTAACATGGCCTCAAACACGCGATATTCACACGAAACAAGGCACAAAAATCTCTGGTCATCTCCTCACAAACTTTAATCTACGCTTTTACTGTCGAATTGGAACGTCAAAGTAAGAAACACGTTCATCTACGCCCGTATGTCAGAAAACAGTAGACAGCGCACTCTTGAACAACCTATCGCGACCGCAGCTTAACACCGACTGCAGTGCATGCACAATTTAAAGAAGGGGATAGGGGAGAGCCAGGGGATGGTCGCCCCCTCGTTACAGAAGGCTGTGTTGTTTTCCTAAATTACAATGACGGTCACGCTTAAGTGCAACGAAGACCTTCACATAAAAGTAGGTTGCTAGATTTTTTAATTTATCTGCATCGTAAGAATTTACTAAGAATCTGATTCACAAAAAAATTTAATCATCTTTTTCGGAATTTTTCCATTCAGGCTCAAGAAATGAGCACTTGTCATTCACATTTCATAACTTCTTAACTGAGATTCTCTATTTTGTTCAACTATAAATGTGCAGCCGCGCTTTTTTCCGATCTCTATATTTTCCACAGTATAAGAAGAACACGAGCTAAATTTTTGTATGGGAATGGTAGTACAACCAAGGCTTGATGTACATATTAGCTCTCAAGGGGCAGTCATGGAGTGACTAATGCACTTCAAAACGCTGAATTATAGACTCTGGATATGCATCTCTTAATGCATACCTATAAATAAGTGCATGTAAATAGGTTCCTCTAGATATGTTGTTATGGGCTATAGCCTCTGAATAAGTTCCTATGGATTAGGTCTCATGGAGTGGTGCCAATGAATTAGGCATCTGAATACGCTCCAACAGATTTTTGCTTTAGATTAAAATTTCTGAATTATAATTTCTGTAGATTTATTCTTGAAGATTAATTTTCATATAATTGTGCCGCAAGATAACGCCTCTGAATTTGTTCCCATAGATTAATTTCCAGGAGTTTGTGCCACTGAATATGTGCCCCAAAATAAGTTCTTCTTTGTTAATTCCTATAGATTAATTTTTGTGGATTAGCCTCATTGGAAGAGTACCTCTGAATAAAAGCCTTCGGATTAATGTCCCCGGATTCTTACTCATTAGAATCAGCCTACATAACTTCCTAATTGGCTAGTCAATTCCAGGAATATATGTCAACAATACAAAAGAAAATAATGGACGGAAATACTGAAATACCGCACGGAAGTACTGAAATATTAAACGGAAATACTGAAATACTGGACGGAAGTACTGAAATACCAGACGGAAGTACTGGAATACTGGACGGAAGTGCTAAAATACTTCAGTGAAACGCTGAAGTAATGCGCTGAAATACTGAAATACTGGACGGAGACGATTTCATTTGAGGCAGATGAGCCCAGCGTTCGCCACTAGAGGGCACGCCGATCAGTCGAGACGGATCCCTCAATCAAGGGAGCGTCCACTGTACTCCGCCATAACAAAAGAAGAAGAAGGATGTCTTGGTAGAAATACGGACCCTTAACTCGACCAGAAGGTAAAGAAAAAGTCTCTAGTGGAGCTCCACGTATCTATTACGCCACACTCTTTATAAAACTATGGAAAACTACTGCATTAGTTGTTATCAAGTATTGAAGTGTGCAAGCGGGATGCTCACATGTAAGAATCTTTTATATTGTATACCTACATTACGTATTTAAGACTATATGTAACACACATGGTTCCAACATTAAGATGTATATGTACAGATAAGCATGGACGATGTTCCAAGGAAACATAGCGGTGGTAAACTGCTAAAAAAATAATCATTTAAGGCACAGTGCAGAGTTGTGCAGATATTGAAGACGAGATATTGAATGAAGCATGGAATGAAGAGAACCCTGGTCTCGACCACGTGAAGTTCACGTTAATAGAAAAATGTTCAAATAAATGAAAAAAAGTCCACATATATTGAATAAAGAGTTCACATGAACAGAAAAAATCCCACAAATAGGAAAAGTTCACATAAATGGGAACAAAGTTCTAATAAATAGTTAAACGGAAGTTCATTTGAATAGAAGAAAAAGTTCAAATAAATAGAAAAACGAAAGTTCATAAAAGTAGAAGAAGAAGAAGTTCAAGTAAATATAAAAATGAAAGTTCATAAAAGTAGACGAAAAAGTTCACTTAACTAGAGAAGGGTTGACATAAATGAAAGAAAACGCACACCAAAATTGAAACGAAATTTCACTTCACATATATATATAGAAAAAGCTGACCCAAAAATACAAAAGGTCACATAAACGAAAAAATCCTTTAAATAGAAAAAGGTCACACAAATGAAAAAATCCTTTAAAAAAAAGGTCGCATAAATGAAAAAATACTTTAAATTGCAAAAGGTCTCATAAATAAAAGAGAAGCAACTCAGTAAGAAGGAAATGTCTCAAAACAAGCAGGAGGCCACCGCCGTGCTGGCACCCGCATCTCCGGCGCGCACTCGCTGGTGGAAATGGAGTGTCCGGTACTCCGGAAGATGAGAAGAAATGCAGCAGAGCTCCTTAAATACGGGAGAAGAAATCTGCAAACTGGACCATAAATGGAGCCTAGAAAAAACTGGTCTGATTCAGTTCCTAGAAAACTAGCAAAAACTGGAACTAAAAAAACTGGTATGTGAAATTTTCCGCATTTTTCAAAATGCTTTCCTGGCTGAGAATTCTGTGATAGTTAATGCATAGTGAAACTGCGTTGATAATGAATAGGTTCCTTTTTATTTCCTCCAGATCAAAAGAATTTCTTTTTCATTCAACCTTTGATGACAAAACACAACACATTTTAGAATATGTTTTCAAATACACCCTCTTTTGTAGGTTTTGTGAAGATATTTATTCGTTTTTCTTTTATGAAGAAAAATATTTTTGCGGCCTAATCATACTGCAAATACATAACTTGATAAAATAAAGCCTATATCCCCGTCTTGCCACCCGAACATTTTAAATGGAACACAGGAACACAGAGTTCCTGCATAGCGCAAACGGCGCGTATTGAACGAAGAGCAGGACGACAAACTGTCAAGGGACGCATCCCAGTCTAACTTTTTTGCAACCCTATCGAAAAATATATAAATGAATCATATAAATACTTCTGTATTTGCCCAATGATATAGATCATAATTACAGATGTTCCGTTAAAAGGTTAGGCTTGAATTGTAGAACCTTCTACAGTAGGCTCCATGGCAGATCGGTTAGCGTTGTGGCAGCCGGGACGTTGAGGGTTCGAATCCCGGCTCAGGCAAGGCATTTCACGTAACCAAAGAGTACTTCCCTTGGAAAGGAAGCTTAAACCACACATTCCTCACCACGCCAGCAGTTGTAAGGCATTGGAAACCCAACGGTAAAACGTGTTAGAATTAATAAAGGTTCTACGATGAGATGCTGTGACGTTAGGTTGAGGTCCTCCAATACTGAAAACGAGGATTTGATTGCCATGAAAACTTACATGAACATAGCTCAACGCTCTCGAGCTATCCACCGCATAGAGTGCTAGATCGATTCCAGGAAGCAACCGCTTAATCTTCTCATTCCCGTCTTCCAACACGCTCTGTTTGCTGCTTACGACTCAAAAAATTCTCAAAATATTTGAACCTTGCTCTAGTTGATACCGCTTTACACTGGGGACGACTGTAGAGTGGTTGTTTGCTGGAACCGATCTACCTCTTTACGCGGGGGAACACTTTTTCTTGTTTTTTTTAACTAACAACCCGTTCCGTACTCTCTTACATTTGTCCCATCCAGCGGTGTCTCTATAGAATCCTCTGAGGTGCACGGAGGAATCTGGTAGCCAAGTCTGCGCAGCCGTACCTGTGGGGTCCGTCATGTGCAGGTGTACCTGACATGCACAGGTGTATCAGGTCGATATGCCAAGCAATGGCACATCGCCTTAGTTTAGGCAGCTTTACACAAAACCCGAGAATTTTACAATGTGTACCAATAGATACCAAAATAGATACATTGAAGTGAATACGAGAACACTTCGAGGGAACACTAGAAGGTATCAATACACACAAGAGTACGCGCAAGGAAAAGCTTGGTACGCTTTTTGATATTTGGACCCCAACGCGTGGTCGCCCCAAGGTTCGGACGGGTCTCTAGGGGATCCGTTGTATGCAGTCTCAGTGGAAACCCTTCGATTTAAGGTTTCGGTAAAAATCATACCACCATCAGCAAATTTCCTCAAGGACAGGATTTGTAATCCGAATTTGTGGCCGCATAATAATCGTAAACATACAAACTGAGGAATACAGACACACAGCATGTAGGGCGTGCAAGACAACAGACATGAGTGCAGCTCCAGAGAGAATGTTCGTAAGAAGCAATAAAAAAATCATTCTAATTAACATGACTGACACCACATTTACAGGCGATGTTGCTTCCATGTGGCCTTCTCCAACATGTGTGCACGCATACGTCTATGTTGGCCACACAGGGGCATTGGGGACATGCTCAATCTATAATGGCGGCAATAATTTTTTCAAGTGTCCTTTTGAAATTTGCTTTAAAATCACTCAGTATGATTTTAGATTCCCAATCACATAAACTTTTATTTCCTTTTCACGAAAAAGCAGTAATATTTTTATCCAAAAAGAATAAATTTTTTTTCAACGCTACGGATATGTCCACTCTTCACGATCCCCATTTCCATCCAATACAATCCACATTTCCATCCAACACAATCCACACTTCCATCCAACACAATCAACACTTCCACCCAACATAATCGTCATTTCCACCCAATACAATCTCCATTTCCATCCAACACAATCCACACTGCCTCCCAATACAATCCACACTGCCACCCAACACAATCCACACTTCCACCCAACACAATCCACACTTCCACCCAACACAATCCCCACTTCCACCCAACAAGACCACAACAAATTTCCCTCGCAAGGATCACTTGGGGCAAGGCGCAAGCAGGAACACAAGCAACACCACAACAAGGGCAGTGAATGGCCCTCTGTCCGTGCCTATCGTGCTATACAAATACGTACACTCTACGACATGTATGAAATGGACTTAGTTCATAAAAAACAAGGGTAGTTGGTCCGCATCTACAGCTGTTTACATAATACTAAAAGTTAATATTAAATGATCGTCAAGCTTGCACGAGGCTATCCAAAGCGGTGCAAAGGAATCTACAAGTGCACTCTCTCCATGAATGCACAGGGTCAGTAAAGTCTGGCTCGAATGTAGGAGAAACACTACAGGGCTTTACCTGAGTCCGGACGACAGCATGACTATGTTTGGGATTTTTCTACGTCTTATTGATGACTTATTCGTCACAGACGGTGTTCTGGCTGAAACACGTGACCTGACTGTCGATGACTGTTCAGGGAAAGACAAAATGGACGCCCATTTCAATGGTACATGGACGCATTTCTCTCCATCTTACAGCAGACAGCGCCTTATTCTTTTCCAGATTCAAGTCACTCTCCAATTTTTCATAACTTCTTCAATGCGTATTGCATGCACCCTGACTGCCCTGGATGTTACAACTAAATGCAATTCGTTACGCAAGTAATTCGGTAGAATACGTTAGAAAGGGTAAACGTGATACACATCATAATGGGATTAAAAATAAAAGCCAATGCTGGCATAAAATTAAATGCTTAGCTTAATCAATGACGAGTAAAATTTGAACCAGCAATCTGTCTATATTATACAATAATGATTCATCACGTTTATGCATTATTTGTTTTTTATGGTGACCACATATTTACGCACTGAAGGAATTAGGTAAAGAAAATTTACGGGTCCAGATTCTCGGGTCCGTATTCCTAATCATACAAGGTAGTCTGTATCAGTGATACAGAAAATTACGTCATTTCACACGAGATTCACACGAGTTTCCATGAAACAACTCCTATCCTTCTACGTGAAAACATTCCTTAACAAAAAAACTCATACATTTCAATAAATTCTACTTTCATTTCCATTCACAACTTTCTTGGGCTCCAACAAAGTGAGCGACGAAGTCGGAGTTCCGGTCTCCACACCACCGCGTCTGGGGGAGTTGCCAGGGTCAGGTGACAAGCTTCGGAAAGATTTATACCTGAAAATTGGTCCCTGATCCTTGCCGTTAGAGACTGAAAGTTTGTAACTGCGCTTGCGGCAGGAGGAGGATTCTTCGTGCTTGTATAGGTAACTTTTGAGGGCAAATGTTTTGGTGCATTTGCTGCATGAGAAAGGCTTGACGGTCGAGTGAGTTTGGACGTGAGCTCGGAGGTTAGATTTGTCGGCAAACGCCTTTCCGCAGCTGCGACACTTGAAGGGCTTCTCCCCTGAAATTAAATTGGCAATTAACACTTTGCCTCCAGAGTGGGTCATATATGGTGCACGTGATCATCTAACCTAACCTAATGTAACTAAAGTACTATCATGTTCAAATACAAGTTTTCGTCAAATTTGTGTTCATCAATCGAATAAGCTAGTTCTGATTAGAAAGAAAAGTAATAGAGAAACCAAATATGTGAAACGAAAATCCTTCATTTTCAAATTCAAAGTAGGAATATTTTTCGGCATGTAATTTTACCTCTGTGGAGAATCGTAGTCAAAGTGTTAAGGGCGACACAATTGTTAACGAGTGGGAGCAATGTTGAAATGCTTAAACGAATGCTAAAGAGGTGCATGAATCTCAACAAATTTCCATAGAAACGCGAGGCTCATCGGTCACACATCTTCTATCTCTGTAACAGTGAAATTTTCCTTCGATTGAATCGACACCCCAAGCGTATTGGCATCAAAGTTAGGTCAGATTATCGCAACCTGCGTCTACGCGATGACCTCCGACAGTCTTCCTGTGTAGTGAATGTTGGAGTGTCCCCTGTAGTGAGTGTTGGAGTGTCCCCTGTAGTGAGTGTTGGAGTGTCCCCTGTAGTGAATGTTGGAGTGTCCTCTGTAGCGAATGTTGGAGTATCCTCTGTAGCGAATGTTGGAGTGTCCTCTGTAGTGAATATTGGAGTGTCCTCTGTAGTGAATGTTGGAGTGTCCTCTGTAGTGAATGTTGGAGAGTCCTCTGTAGTGAATGTTGGGATGTCCTCTGTAGTGAATGTTGGGATGTCCTCTGTAGCAAATATTGGAGAGTTCTCTGTAACGAATGTTGGAGTATCATCTGTAGCGAATGTTGGAGTATCCTCTGTAGCGAATGTTGGAGTGTCCTCTGTAGCGAATGTTGGAGTGTCCTCTGTAGCGAATGTTGGAGTATCATCTGTAGCGAATGTTGGAGTATCCTCTGTAGCGAATGTTGGAGTGTCCTCTGTAGCGAATGTTGGAGTATTCTCTGTAGTGAATGTTGGAGTATATTCTGTAGCGAATGTTGGAGTGTCCTCTGTAGCGAATGTTGGGATGCCCTCTGTAGCGAATGTTGGAATGCCCTCTGTAGCGAATGTTGGGGTGTCCTTTGCAGCGAATGTCAGTCCTAATGAATAATCCAAGTTCTATGTGTATCTATAATGTATCGTTCGTACATTTTACTAACGGTGTTCTCATGAAGGACAGAACACTTCCAGTTGAACTTGTTCAAGAAATGGAAAGAAATTCCGGCCAAGTCAAAACGACCGAACCATCCACATGACTATAACAGAATTAGAAATTGTTCTATGTCCAATAAGTGACTTTGTTTGCTGTATTAATGAAACAGAATAGGAACTAAATATTCGAGGTCACTTGGAGCCAACTTTATTGAAGCTCGTGGCAGTTGTTGGAAATTTGGGAAGGAGTTATTACGACCCCTCCGCCCTCCTGGGGCCAATTCCCTCATGGTGAATTACTGTTTGAACCGAAGTTTGAATAGAAAAATAGCCATGAATGTGTAAGCTTTATCAGATGCCTTACGCGACACATTCGTTGTTAGATGATGATAAGTGAAATGCAGCCCATAAAATATAAATAACCTTAAAAATATCAATACCTAACATTACAAAATTCGTGTGCATCTTCTTCGATCAGGCAAGGACTACAAATGCTTTCACTCTGTAGAACATCTACGATAAGAAAAATTGCAATGTAAATGCTTATGATACAAACAATTATGAAGGCACGGGAAACAAGCCATAACACCTGCAGGGAATTTGTGGATGGTCTCCTGAGGCGCCACGCACCTGTGTGGGTCCTGATGTGGCCCTGCAGCAGCCACGGCCTGCTGAAGCACTTGCCGCAGGTGTGGCAGCGGCAGCCCTGCGAGTGCGTCCTGACGTGCTGGCTGAGGGCGGCCGGGCTGAGGTAGGCCTTGCTGCAGTGGGGGCACTTGCGACCTCCCCCCGCGCTGTTGCGGTGACACTGTCTGCCCTCACAAACGTGCGGTTAGGCTAGGTAAATCAGGTGATAACATTGTTAAATTTTATCTAATTTGTGTGTACAAAGAAAACTGTGTTGTTGCGGGGGCACTGCCTAACCGTGACAAACGCCACGGTTAGGCTAGGTAGACTAGGGGAAAATTTTATTAATTTTTATCTAATTTGTGGGTGCTAAGAAAAGTGTTGTTGCGGTGGCACTGTCTGCCCTCACATAATCTAGGGTTAGTCTAGGTAAATCAGGTGATAACATTGTTAATATTTAGCTATTTTGTGTGTACTAAAAAAAATGTATTGACGCTAGACGTTTTATATGCTGAGAGGATGAGAACAACGAATAAAATAACCGGCATATAAAAAAAAAACCGAACACCTGCTGCACAGTTGAAGTAAACAAACTTGTGAGGTAAACGGTTTATTGAAAAAACTCATTTCTGCGTTCTAGATACGAGCGTATGACATAATTACTGTAATTTCCAAGATTTTGTTTCTTTGATAACGAGTCCAGCATAATAAATAACTCGGAAGCTTGGGTTAACAATCATTTTTCAGGAAAAACTTCTCCAATATTTTCTGTGAAAAATGTACCCATGAACTCAATATTTCAAGAAATAGATATATATATATATATAATAGATACATATCAATAAAAAATATTAATAGATAAATAAAAATACTATTTATCTCTTCACATATTTAATATTTATCTGCAAATGTTAATAAAATTTGTTCATTAATAAAATTCATTTCCCACGATATACCAGCTTATCGCTGTCTAAATTACGAGCGCTTGTCCTAACGCTCGTAATTGGAACGAGTTAGGGGAGTCCGTCAGAGCAGCTCGTTCCTATCAAAGCTCAATTAATTCATCATTCAGAGCTATGACTTCTCTTATTTAATTTGATTTCTTTAAGAGGTGTTCTCATTAGAATACATGTATCTAAATTATGTTCCAATTAGATATCGTTCCACTTAGACTCGTTTCAATGAGAACTCTTCCCAGCGGTTGAATTCATTCCAAAATGATGAAAAATACTGAAACACGCCGATGGAATTCGAAATAGCTTCATGGTATTTTCAATTATGAAACGTTATTTTTGCATCAACATATTGCAGTGGTCAGTTCTATCTGGCGCCTGCCGTGGAAGATGTTTACTGAAGTTTTGGCAGAGAGCGATGTTTGTCTTTGCCGGAGCAGGTTATGACTCGTACTCCTGCGACCGTGTAATGCTCCGGTGAGAAATGGTCCCGCCGCGCTGGGAGTGTTCACATCAAAGGGAACATTTTTTAGCTAGAACACGTCTTCTGAACCGGAGCACTTATCTAGAGCATCGCCAGCGCTTGGCAAAACTAGGTGAGGGAACGGCAGTAAATATGCTGGTAATTAGGATGTATATTTACAAACTTTAATAAAAAATATGACTCAAATCAGAATACGGAGAGAAATAGTACAGAATGAGGAGGGAAAAAATTCAAATGAAGACTTTTCAAATGGAAAAAATTCTCAAATTATGACTTGATAGATAATACTGACATAATTTTTAAGTTACTATTCAGTAAAGGATAATTTTCACTGCCTGCACCTCCGTGTAAGCATTAGATATGGCAGTTCGGAAGAGAATCTTCTTGACCGCGGAAGGAAGATACCCTTGTGCTCCACAATGGGTATCAACTAATCAAGACCTATAAATATCTTAATGGGCTTTATAATATTAACCCAAAAATGATCGAAAGAGACAATATCGTTCGCACAAAAAATATTGGCAATAAAATAATAAGAAAAAAAATCAGAATACCGTAGGCCCATAATTTCTTTTCGGTTAAAATGTTAGAATCTTCAATCAGCTACCGGTGTACATAGTCTCCGCAGACATTGTGAACACATTCAAATGTCGTCTAGACAGATGATAGATGGGAAATCCCATGGATTTAAACTACAGAATCGAGATTGCTATTTGAAACAAAGGTGCTGTTGTAAGGAGAAACTTGGTAAATCATAGAATTCCACAATCGTAAAACAGCCGATTTCTTATGTTAAAATGAACGTTTTGATGCTTGTGCGTGGAAATCGAAGGATGCAAGTGTGATTGTTTTATTTCTGTGAACCTCCTTCTCTCTCCTCGGGAGAGCTGCAGTGGGTGGCGGTAGTAGTGAAGGTGGTCACTGAACATATGTTGTAGTAAAACTTCCTGTTTTTTAGCCTGTCCTACCCTCGTATTTAACGCCCACTTGGGTGCTTGTGCAAGATTAGCGTCTGGCGGCATGGAACTTGGTTAGAGACCCAAAAATGGGCCTCTTGGCTCATTTCTGTTGTTATAATCTATTCCGTTTTTTTACGGCCAGACCAATATCAGTGTATTACTCTGGCTGCACCAATACCAGCATAACATCAGTTCGTTATACCGATAACATCAATGCCAGAAAAATTTTACGCAACTTATACCGAAATTTTATTGTGATAGTATTTGCTCGCAGTTGGATTCCTCGTAAGTTATGAAAATAATTTTTATTTCCTACTGTTCATCGGCGTGGCCCCTTAGGCGATCTCAGCAGTAAAGCAAAGTAAAGACATATTAGTTTTAAGAATATTAATTCCACTTAGTTGTCCGCAGCGTTAGTATAACTTGGTTTAATTTCCGTTACAATACGAATATTAGATTAGTTTCAGGTTCAATCTCAGCTTCAGAACTTCGGATTTGGTTTGTTTAAAATTTGTTAGTTTCAGTTCTAAGTTGCACTTTACATGAAAATTTTTGATAGAATTGAAACCATTAGAATAATTCGGGAGCCCTACCTATTCCTTTGAGCTCTTAAAGTCCTCAACACAGGCTGGAGAAAGATCCCTTTCAGCGTGTCCCTCTGAGGGGGATGTTCTGTAACTTTTGATCCGAGTATTAGAATATAACTTACACCCTCATCGCTGTTTTCAGTAGTCGAAGTACGCCTGATCACAAAGTCGAACGATGCATTTTAATAGTGATGATAGCCATCGAATATCAGGCCTAGTGAGAGTTGTACGATCAAGTTTTCAGCAATGAAGACATCGTAGAACATTTACTGCGGTGATTAAACTTTATGGAACATTTAAGTAAGAAGAAAAGTGGTGCATATCAGTTTCACGGTAGATTTAAGTGACCAAAAAAGTGAAATAAAATGCGGTCGGTGAGACAGTCTCACAGAGAGAGGAAGTTGTGAACACCTGCGCATGCTCAGTCGCTCTTTTTTCTGGGAAGGAAGAAGGGAGGGAAGGTCTTCCCCTCATTCGAAGAGGTGTATTTATGGCAACACTCTGAGGGGTGCAACCAACCACCTACAGCGACAGAGAGGGAGGGAGAAAGAGGGAAAGGAAGAAGGGCGAGAGAGACTAAGATGAAATGAAGGAGCTAGAGGTGTCGCTTTGCTGACGGTTTTTATGCAGAACGTGATCGAGGATGCCGCAAGTTAAGGTGATGGAGAAAAGGGAAGACACGTTATTCCAACGAGTTGACGCACATGCAACATGTTGGGTTTAAATACCTTTTAGTCACAAACAGGGCACCTGAGTGCAGGAGGAAATGTGAGGCTCATTATTCCTCGCTCAAAGGAAGTACTCCGCAAAAAGGAAAATTCAGGGAACCCATGCAACACTCACCAGAGCTGAAGAGGAAAGCTTCACAAACAAGCCTGTTATCAGCCGTGCAATTCCTTAATAATCTCAACCTGAAATCAGTTTCTAAAATAACACTTCGATAGAGTTATGAATAAATACATAAATAAATAAACTATGTTTGGATACTTGTATCCCTTAATTTCATATCTTGGGCTAAATTACGTTAATTTGAGGCAAAACACTGCTATCTTTAACTTCTATGCAGAGAAAACTTGAATGGTAATCAGGTTTTAACGTTTTTCCACGATAGGGCAAATCCGTAAATATTCTCCCATAAATATTCTCCCAACTCACCTGTGTCGGGCCAAATTGGAGGAGGTAGAATATGCACGGTTACATTCCGGACAGACATACGAGTAGGACTCCTTAGTGGTAGTCAAGTGGGGGTCATCGAGGATGGTTGGACGGCTTAGACCCTCTAGCTCTTCAGTGTGTCCGGTTGTCAACAATGGTCTTGCATTACCGTCTCCATCTTCGCGACACACGGTAAGGACGTTGAATAAGCCGGCAGATGGATTCTGGCCAGTGTTAGAAATTCGCGATTGAGTCTCGGTCGTTTCACAGCCATCGGAGCGAGGGTACCGCCAAGAAAGGGATTTCCGAGCGAACAGCGTGCTATTTACAGGAATATTATTGAATTGGGTAGATTTCTGACTACTATCATGATTGCATTCAGGGGAATTAGATTTCTGAGTTGCAATGAGAGCATCGGAAGTTAAATTTGATTTCGAGAAGTCATCGTCTATCACAGAAGATAAAAGTTCCGTCGGGGCTAAGCTTATCAAAAATGAGTTGACGCTTCCGTTTTCATTGGACAACTTTTGAAGAAATGGAATCTTGAATGGAATATTTTGCACAGCGCTAACGTTATTGAAAGGCGTCGCTTCTATAAGAGCACTTACACCATTGTTTTGTCCTATGTCAGGTATAGTTTTTATGCTGAGAATGTAGCCGTTTGAATTGGACTCATATAATGGATTCGGTGAGACTTCGCTCGGACTCAAGAAGCCAGCACCATTATTTTTTAGTGCATCATCAGATTCTAAAATATTACGCAGCTCTGGTCGATGGGTTGCAGCTGAATTTGAAGTGACTTTATCTCCCTCCCGGCGAGCACTCACAGGGGCTTTTGAAACCAACGTAGGCGGGTCATCGCTAATGTTTTCCTGGGCTTGCTGGTAGATGGCATCTTCGTCCAGGCGGCCACGGACGAATTTCTTCCTTGTTAACGAAGGAAATTCGGAGGCCATGATGGCGACGTCGGCCAAAAACGACAGCGAATCTTGGGGCCATTCGTCGTCTAAATGGGTTCCTTTGTCCAAGCTAACCTCCTCGTGCATCTTTGTTTATTAGTTAAACGACCAAGCGTTATGTATAAAAAGCTAAATGTTCTAATTTGCAAAAACCACAGGAAATGCTTTAATAAAGAGATATTACGACATTTCAAGTTGCTTAAATGCTTAAGAATATTTTCCTGACTCACCCTTATTCAAGTTTTTCATGAATCTACAGGAATAATGATAAAAGTATAATTATGTTGCACATAATTTGTTCCAACAAAAATGTAAAAAACGAACACAACATCAAAAAAACATTTGGTTAGAAATGCAAGCCTTTTCGTAATTGAATACCAAGCTCTTTTAAGTTTTATTTTGGATTCACCAGAACATTATATCGCACAGAATTGCCGTCATCACCAATTAAAGCTTCAACATATCTACACAATTCATCACCGTACTTGAACCGCCATTCAACTAAACGTTTAAAAGGGGAGAAAACTCCTATAAAATTCATTGTTACTCGAAAATGTTTTAGAGACCAGCTCCATCATCAGTTCATAAATGATTCAGTAAAACGTTGTAAAAGGGAACAGTGAAAAACGGAATTTTCACCGTTCCCTTTAACCACATTTTACTTAATCTTTTATAAACTGCTGACGGAGCTGGCCTCCAAAACGTTTTCGATTAAAAATAATTAGTTCTATAAGTATTTTTTTTACATTTAACTTCTAGCCAATCAGAGCTTGTTTTGACGACGAATTACGCCTCACGACAAAAATGCTCACCACTACTTTCTTCCAGAGCTATTCAACGAGTTTGTATATATGGTAATTTGAGTTTTGAGTTCTATCATCCCATCGCCGTGAGCGATTAGCTACCTAACGAGAAATCACAGTTTACAATAGCAATAGGATTTGCATTTTCTATTATAACGTCGTGTTCTTAGTGATTGAAAGAACAATCTTAATCATATGACGTTCGTCATTTATTTCGGAGCGAAAGATTTTTTTTCTAACAATACCAATTAGTACAGTACAACTGCAAAAAAACATGAAACAATGAATACAGGTTTTGCAAAAACTCGTGGGTACAAATCGATAGAAGTTTTGACGTACAACAACTCCATTTTAAATTATCGATGTTTCATCCTGAATAATTCATCAAGTATAATTCATCCATAATAATTCATTTTTTTACCATTTATAGCCTACCTTTCAACTGTTTTTCGAATTTTATCAAGTACGTACAAAAAAATCACATATTTTTGGTTAATAAACTTTTGGTGCTGACCACCAATTCACGAAGAATGATCGACCAGTGAATTAAAAATCACAATTAGAAGTTTCGAAGCGATTTCCCCCATTTAATTTTGAGGTCGTAGTCTTACTGTTGAAAAAAACAATTTGTGCCATACTTATTTCGGAATAAACGATATCTTTGTTTCTTCTTTTTTACTATATTTGACACCCATGATCTCCGTCTAAACTTGGTTAGCTTGGAAAGATTGTCGTGAGAATACTGCATCACTCGTACACACAAATCTCCAAACACGACCTCTTCAGAAGAACACTACGAACAGTACCAACCACAGGCCTTGTTGTAGCTGTGAATGAAGAGCTTAACAAGAGAAGCTCTGTAAGGCAGTAGAAACGCTCAAAATGTCTAATAAAATGAAAATGTTCGATTTTTTCTCCTGTATTAAACATAAAATCACGGATTATGATTGTCGACGCAGCTGAAGCAGATGCCGCGAACACTACCGTCCCGTTTGCTCGGCAGCTCTTCAATTATTTGTATTCATCAAATGAAATCTTAGCTTGGTGAATGAAACTGCAGGAAACTCTCACACAAAACGGTATCACCGAACAATTTAGTTACGCCAAATGTTACCCACGAACTCCAAGGAAAACTCTTTTCGACGTCAGTAACGCAGACGTCTTTTTGTCGAGAATACTTTGTTGAAGCAACGAATAAGCGCTCTTGCACGAGGAAGCTCTTTTCTGATGCCCTTTGGCACGATTAAACTTTTTCGCATCAACAACGAGGATGTCATTTTGCTGGGGAAACTCTCTCCAGTTACGGTAACAAATATGCTTTTTTCACGTAAAACCTCTTTTCTGTTGCAACAACGACGGTGTCTTTTTGCCGGAGACGACGCTATGGGGCACTGACTCGCGGTAGTGCACAGAACTGTGCCTCGTGCCAAGACGCCTCGCCGCCTCGTGGTTTGCGCATCTTCGCAAAGCGTAAGGCCAACCTTGACGTTACCTGCCGCGAACAGGTAACACAGAGTCGGTAGCAATGAACCTGATGTTTAAAAAGCTACAACTTGTAGGCAGGTTAGTTTATTGGTGCCTAATGAAGCTTTGAGACAAGCTGAAAAAATTGCGATTTTTTCACGTGTTGACGTGGCACTCAGGTAGAGTTGATGTTTTCGGTACAAATTTTGATTAATCAGGGGAAATTACAAGTGACGTTCATTACTAAGAATCGAGCAAGAATAATAATCACTCCAATCATAAAATACTTTGAAAATTTGACGTGAAAGATATTTGAGATTCAAGCAAATTTAAAGCTAAAATGATACAGCACATTTTGTTCAATTGGTATGCGCAATTTAGGAAGACATCATTTTTTTAATTGCCCGTTGTTTTCGTAAGCCACAACTACCTTTGACTAATGTAAACAAAAGTCGAGTTTCATCAACGATGACGAATGATTCCGTGTTTTTTTGGGACTATGTTTGTGCAAATGATATAACAGCGAAATGTGTTTCGAATGTGGAATTTAATTTTCATTGCAAAAAAATGAAAATTTAATCCTAAAACATTCCCCCAAGCGACTTGATTCTATTCGTGAACGTATCGACGTCGGTGCAGTCCACAACATCTCCACTTGTGTGCCCCGTATCACTAGTGATTCTAGAAGGGAACACCCGCACACGAACTGAGCGCCGGGAAGCCACTGGGGTGCTAGCGAGGCAAAGAAGGTCGGTGGTTGGCCAACGCCGCCACCACGTGAGACGAAGGAGGTCGGCAATTGGTCAGCGCCACCACCACGTGAGACGAAGGAGGTCGGTGGTTGGCCGGCGCTGCCACCACGTGCTGAGGCCAATGTACTATTTCGGGCACAAGCGTCCCGGGCGAGGTAAGACGAAGCGACATCGACGCTGTTGCGAAGCATCCCCAGGTGACTTTTTCTGCGAATTGAAATGAGGAGCCCTTGTGCAGCGCTACCGGGCGCTCTTTGTGCAACTTCACTGGCGTTTAGATTCACACTGTATCTACGTGTCAAGTATCCGGTAGTGTTGATGAAGACCTCACTGCATGAGGTGGAGAGTATCTTTAGTGTAATTTGAATGTACTGTGAAACTAAGCATGTTCAGCAAGGAACTGCGATTTCTTGCGTAAACCGAGATACAATGACGGAAGAATTCATTAAACACAGTTGTTTTATTGAAAAATAGAATGCATTTACAAGAATTTAAGTAAGGAAATGTCTACATTTAAAAAAACAAAAAAAGTGGCACTCTTCCATTCTTGATAAAATATACACAACAAAGAAATAGGGCAATTTAACTTTGGTTTTAGCAATGGGTGAGCTCCATGGTAGCGAAATAGGTGTATTAAATGTTCAATATTTTGTGTAAGTACGAGCAAGTGTTCGGTCTAACATCAGAAACATGAGACCAAGCTGGGAGCAGTCAAATCGAAGAAGACGACCTGGGAGCTTCACATCCAAGATGGTACAGCTATGAAGCTACACTAAAACAACTACAATGTTCTGCATTATGTTGTTCTGTATGAGAAGTCACGCATTGTTATGTTATTTTCTATGGGAAGTTACGCATTGTTATGTTGTTCTCTATGAGAAGTTACGCATTGTTATGTTGTTCTCTCTGAGAAGTTACGCATCATCATGTTGTTCTGTATGAGAAGTTACGCATCGCTATGTTGTTCTCTATGAAAAGTTACGCATTGTTACGTTCTGTATGAGAAGTTACGCGTTGTTATGTCGTTCTCTATGAAAAGTTACGCATTGTTACGTTGTTCTCTATGAGAAGTTACGCATTGTTATGTTGTTGTTCTGCATGAGAAGTTAAAAGTAAATCGCACTGGTTGCCCAAGGAACTCCCCACCACCACCTCGCCGCAGTTAAAAAGCACCCACGTGAAGTCTAAAGTAAATGGCGCTGGTTACCCGAAGGACCTCTTGCCAGGACCCCCCTTTCCCCTCCCCCCCCCTCCCACACAGGTGACCACTACGC
>VOMN01087437.1:0-19177 GCA_014899125.1 Orchestia grillus
CCCATATCGTTCAATATCGATATCAATAAGCGACAACCATTTGCGAATCGTGTTCCCTATTGATAACTGAACATTTACGGAGAATTTGATTGAAATTTAAAAGTATTCAATTTTTTCCGCATATTTTATTAAAAACTTACAGGCCTTACGATTTTATTTTAGATTTTCATTCATTGTCTCAATCATTACGAAATCGTGATATTTAGTTAATAATTAGAATCCATTCATTGGGTCCTGAATTAATGTGTTCGATGATGATAACGCACACTTTTCAAAATCAAGACTACGCATTGCGGGTATCATCATAACTGTGTAATTTTAGTGTTCATTTTTCTGAACGACGCTTTGTTCTGAATTCATCCCTACTTCTATTAGAAAGGTCGCCAAACCATCAACAAAATGTAAAACCATCTGTCAAAACTGAGCGTGATGAGCCGTCAATTAAGATGTTCATGCTGATCTCAACTACATTCAGTGCAGACTATACTGGTAGCTAGAAAATAATTATCGTCCGTTCGGATACTGAATTATAATAAGCAATCGGTATCTGACAAGCCCTGTGAGAAAGCCCTTTGAGAATCGTTTTAAAGAGGCGTTCTGTCATCCATGGTGAAATGTTAAGTACACTTTATACCGTTCACGTGACTTGAGCATTTAATAGATAATCATACTTTGTAGGAAATTCAGTATAGCTTACCGAATTACTGGCAAGCTTTTGCGGACCTTTCTTATGTTGTTTGTCCTTTGTATGTGAAAGTTGACGTGAAAAAATTACCTTATCTTCGCCCAGCTGTCGTTGCTCAGAAGTGGACGTGCGTGCTTTAATTCACACAGCCCTTGTTTGGACCTCTCAACTCAGATGTTTCTTCGATTTTTGCCCTAAGATTTCCGTGTGAGTATTCCGTGGTTACGTAAGCTTGCTTTTTGAAGGCCGGTTACATGGTTATGGCGCCTGCGCATTATATAGTTGCTAAGAATATAATTTCGTGTGAAATAATAGATTTTTTCATTAATGAAGAATATGCAGCCCAAGTTAATGAACTGTGGAAAGAGAGGTACATGAGCGTTTTCAAGGCCGTGTTTGGACCCACTTCGGTCACAAATTTGATGAATTGATACGGGGGCCATGAAAATCCGTTGATTGAATAACTTTTGTTATAAGCAAAGCGATTAAATATATGAGACGTACATATTGTGCCAAGAAAAACTGCAACAAATCTGATACAGTGTGGAATAGAATAGGGCGACCGAAACGAACTAGATGACAAATTCTGGGGTTTCTACCCACGCCCTGTGTCGTCAGACATCAATCACGCACAGGCAAACGAATCGACATGGATAGAGGCAGGCCAAATCAAGGGAGAGGGCCTGCCTTCCTATAATAAAACGTGTGCAGAAAACCCGTTTCAGTTTTTCGTTTGCGGTACTCATTGCACGTGCTGAGAAAAAAAATATTTTCTCACTGCGTTGTCAGTGCAGACTAACTTTTTTATCGTAAAAACATGATTAAAAATAGATACGTCTAATTCAGCCCGCTGGAACTCCAATATTTGTAAATATGTGGAAATCAAAATTAACTTAACGTTCATAAAGTCCCCGAATCACTTTTGGGTAGCGCACACGTTCTGCTCAGACGAACAAAATGTATCGGTTACGTAACATCCCTCGTTCATTCGACTCCGCTTTACACTCCAAAAATTCATCAAGTTTGAAGGAAGTTTTAAAAAATAGTTTGTGAAAAAAATGACAAAACCTTCTGTTGTCCCGATGTAAATATTCAAATGTACAAACTACGACATGCGTGCTGCTACTGTGGACAACTAAGCAAACTGCCTGCTCTGCTTCCCAGCTTGGGTGGCTGATAATTTCATGAGAACTATAATGTGGCTTGTGGTGTTACGGTCAATAACGCTGCGATTTGATTTACGTTGATGGGTGTAAATTGGATTTTATCACGCACTATAGAAGAGCGACGTGCATAGCTACTCCACACGTGAATATTCATCAATGTTCTGGCTAGAATAAAGTAAATTTAGAACGTTTTTTGTATGAACATCTATGTAGATGGACAAATTAGACGTGCCACTATACGGCTTTTTTTGTATCCAGCTCTTAAGGAGCTTGAGTGAAATAATGGTTAAAACTATAATGCGAAAATAGAATTTGAAAATTAAAGGCTTTTTAATTAAATCATGGGGAGTGATCTGCCGTGAATTCATGGCAAAGTTGTCGGAGTGCCACACACCTGGAAGCGTCCAGCACGCAGGTGCCTGTCAATGGATTACGTCACTATCTACAGACACCACACTCACTGCCACCACCAACTCCCCATTGTGTAGATCTGATGGAAAATTCGCCGTTTGGAGTCACTGAACGACGATAGCGTATTATATTGAAAAATTAATACTCTCAATTACTCGAGGGGACTAATAGATTAATAATATATATAATATAATAATTAGACTATTATTGGCTGCATCAGAGCACGGATGGTTGAAAAATTATTCCACAACAGCGTGTTTTCGTTGAATAGCGCCTTCTCTCGCACTCGTAGCACTAACATGCAATTATGTTAACGCCAAGCGAATACAACGCATTCTAGTTCTTTATGGAAATCTTTTTTATTTGATACCACGCTTATTCCTCGAACAAGAATATTTTAACCCAAGCATTCCATGCATTACATTTTCCATAAATCAAATGTTTACTCGTCCAACAATTACTTAGAAGAGAAGAAAAGATCTTCGACTGACGTGTTTTTTGCTGAAAACACGACGCTGAAGACGCTGAAGAGGCAGAAGCATTTGTGACCGAAACCGTCGAATTCTTTAACGTACGCAGAGCAAACGTGGCTGAAGGGACAACAGCTGCTATGGAAAATAACGAAAAGTTGCCAGAAACGAATGAGCGAAATGGAGAATACATCTATGAAAAGGTGACCTAATATCGCCGTTTTTACCTCATGGAGAGCTGGGAGGAAGGGCAGGATAATCATAAGACTTGACCCAGTGAGGGAGTGAACTGTTTTGTGGCTTACAAGAACGACCTCAAGAGAAGCCATTAATTGATGCTGATGGCAAGAATTTAACAATTTTAGGTTAGGTTAGGTTATGGTTATGAGGAAATTTGGGTAGTTTTTTTGAAATGTTCAGTCGGGTTAATTTAGGCTACCATTGGTAGGAACACAGAACATGGATGTTTCAAATTGCCTTTTAGTGAAGTCTTTATACCCACCTCAGTGAAGTTGCCTAACAGATCCATGTTCCAAACTGATGTTGCACAAAACTCTTCTTTTAAAATGATTTCGTTTGGTCGACCAGCATCAGAATATCATGAAGCATCTTCTCTGTTCTCCAAAATTTTCATATTTTACCATAAGTGAACAATTATTAGACGTGACTTAGGAGGCACTAAGATTTAGATTTCTAAAGTCATCTTCACTCGAGCCGTGGGAAAATATCGAGGAAATCGGGCCTGTTCTCCTTTTGAAACTGAACAAGTGAAGTTTGTTGCCTTCGCAGTAGAGCAGTAGCTGCGTACGAAAAAATAAGGAATATGTCGAAAATCATCAATAAAAAAATGTAATTGCTTATTCACGTCCTATTTTTAAGAGGATCATCAGGTCATCAAAATACATATTGAATTCAGCAAGAAATATGCAACAAAGTTTTTGACGACATTGTTGCATGAAAAATTGTAAAAATACGTACTAAGAAAGATATTCTTGCTCACAAATTAAAGCAGCACGTAATACTGATAGGTATTAGCAACAGCACTAACGTCGAAGCGTCCACAGTTCGACTCACATTTGTTTCAACGTCGTGATTTATTATTAATGTTGTTATTTTGACATTGGGAAACCCGACTTACATCATACAACTTATATGACTGATTTCAAAATAAAACGATTTTTTTTCTTCATTTCTTAGAACCATGGAGGCTGGAAAAACTTTTCCCTCTGTGCCATTGTGTTCGGAAGTCCTAAATACTCTATCTTCGTCTTGTGAAGGCCACCAGACATATGTGTTTTCGCATTATTCTCTTAAATAATAACTTCGACATACATCGAAAGTCATGAGCCACCGAAGGCCTTCTGGACTGATGAAAAACTGTGAAGGCCGAGGTTCTCGACGCATTAGTTCCTCTAGTCAAGTCCACGCCAGCGCGATATCTTCTATTAACAGTAATTCGAGGACGACGTCAGTGAAAGATTCTCAGGTTCCTATTGCTATACTTACAGAAGATGTGTGAATTCCAAACATATTTCTAACAGTGAAAAACAGGTATTTTTTAAAGGGAGATTGAAATAATTGTATACGGCATCTTAGAGCATTTTTTTTGTCCGACTAGGGGCGAGAAAATCGGTTTTTGATGAATAGAATTCTCAGAAAGTGTTAGGAAATTAGCCGTCAACTGATGCTATCAGGGCAGGAATGTACGACATGACTAGTAGTATGGATTTACTTTGAGTTGAGTCAGAAATTTTGTGACAAAATTCCGTAATTGAAGTGGAGTTCATCCGATTCTTCTTTCAATGAAATATGTAGAGTTAATGACCCCTTAATAGATTAATTTTTTTACTAATATTTTGTGTGACATCTTCTGAACATTTTTATTGAAACTAATTAAGAAGATACCGCAAAACTCAAGGTTTACATTGGGTTGTGGTTAGATGCATTTGGTCGTCAGGGTTCGATTAGATTCTGCAGTGCACACAAAAACACGTGAACTGCTGTGCCAGCTGCGCGATTGTATTCTTGAGCTCAAAGTCACAGCAAGAAGCGTTATCTGAGTTATTAAGACCTATCGACACTCGCCGTGGAAATGCAGCCGTCTGCTCGGTACAACACGGGTGCATGGAATGACCTTACTTCTCATAACATGGTTTGCATTATGTAAACATCGTATAAACCTTTACTGTTGGTGGAAATATGATCATATGATACACAACAGAAAAGGTTTCTGCAGCGTAGACGGCTTAACTAATCAAAAACTCACATTTGTACATTGTTTCGTAATTTATCGTCATTTATGCTTGCACTGATCAAACGTGAAACAAAGGGACGAGTAATTGAATGTGGAAAATACGTGACTTAAAAGCAAATGGAATTACCAATAGAAAGTGAACTGTTCATTCAATTAATTCATATTACGCGGACTTATCTCAGATGATGATTACGTAGAGGTTTGGTTATGTATATATGTACCCCTACTGTATAAATACCTAAGGCTCCTCGCCATAGTTCGCTTCAAATATGAAACCACAAGCACTACAATCCTTCCCCGAAAAGTACATAAGTATGCCAGAAGCGTCAAAATTTGTAGTGGCTGTGCGAAAGTTTATTTTATTACAACTGTTGGTACAATGACAACACCATTGAAGGGGAATTGGAATAAGACGAGGGCATGATCCTTCAGCCGCTCTTCGTGATCCTGCCTCATCTTGTGTCATTGTCACAACATAGATTCAGAGCCTATCGAGTGCTATAGAATTATACTCACTAATATGTTTTAACGCGCTTTGATTCAATTAATAGGTAAATTAATTTCGATTCTCCACTCATCTTGGTAGGCTTCAAAAGTTGCCGACAGCTAAAGAGCGCATGAAAATCGTCCTCTGTGGCTACCGTATGAAGTGGGAATCGAGTTTTGGATGCTCTACTGCGCTGGAAAATAATGATTTGGTGCATAGTAGTTCGCACCGTTTTAACAGTTCAGCCTTAAGATTAACATTTGAACTGTGGCGGGCGTTATTTATGGTAAACGCGATCGTTTAACCCAGCGTAACCGAAACCCTGACATATAGGAATCTGAATTTTTAAGTTTTCATGAAATTTGTGTTTATTTCTCGAAAAAGCTAGTTTAGATTAGAAGAGAAATTAAAAAAATAACCGAATTTGTGCCAACAAGATCCTTCATTGTTACGTTCATAACGGATATGTTTGTTGACAAGAAACTTTTCCTCTATGGAAAACCGCAGTCAAAGAGTTAATTAAATTTCCGTTCCTGCCGCCCACAATGAGCCGTGGGAGGCAGGAGATGTAGAACTGTAGCAGTGACTTCAGGCAGGAGGTAATAAGGAAGAAGCACAGCAGGCGCTCTAACAACTTTCACAGCCATGAACTTACCCATCAAGGGCATAAAGTTTCCGAAGACTTGGCAAGGGTCTCTGACTCAACTCAAGAGCTGGTGGAGCTGCTGGAAACTCTGATGAAACCTTTTTTGAGGCGGCCGCCAGGTCACCCAACACTACGAAATTAGGCTGGGCTGCGCGCCACAAATGGTTTTATTTACTAAACACAATATGCGAAACGTATATACGATTACTAGGCACAAGATGGTTAGTAATCGTATAGGTGAAGGCCTCATCCTCCTTGACATTCTGGCTCGCAACCCTTCACACAGTCGACCAATGGATTATGATGAGGGGTCTCCAGCTCGAAAAAGACGCTTATTGTACCTGAGTTCTGGATTGTACATGCCTTAAAAACCGAGTTCAGGAATCTTGCTAGTGATACCGTGAACACTGCAAACAAAAGGTAAGAGAGTTGTCAAGAAGCTTTAATTGAGGCTGAAGAAGGTTGTTCGAAATAAAATACTTCGACTGGCGTGAACGTTAACAATAATTTACAAGCGTATTTGGAATATTTAGGCGACCGGAGCACATCGGTTTGGACTGGAATGAGGCAACTAAATATTTTCTCTCGACCACTCTGTTAAGTGTTTTTACATTTCACTTGTTCAAATGTACGAAAAACATGTTTCATACAACAACCAAGGAGCCCAATACGCTCAACGTTCATTTTCCTTTACTTTAGTTTAATGAGCACAACTCTAGCACAAACAACTCATCTTATCGGGCACATCTCTTTCACATGTACGCATTCAGAGTAGATGAAATTGCGTAAATTTTCTTGGAGTGCACTTGCGCCTTCATGCTATCATCAAAACACCGTATTTCTCTTTCGAGTATTGCCTAAAATCTTCGATATTTTGTATGCGCTTCATTGTCGCCGGTCCAAATTGACCGAAGTGATCCTCGCAGTGGCGCCATTTCCGTACGGCCGTCGACCGAGCTGAGGTGTACGGGGATCTTTCCGATTATTTATGAACACTCGCCGCCATTTTGGACATGACAAGAATCCAGTCTCCGTATTCCGGCATAGAAAAATCCCCAGGAATATCGTAGGTGCGGAAAAGGAAACCTTATTTTCTGTATGGATGGTCGATCGGGCAAACTTTGGCCTGGGAAGTTGGGTGCTGGAAAAGACTTTTGGTTTGGTCAAAGAAAGCCTCGCAATTTCAAGAATTTGCATAAAAATTTAAATCAGGCGGATAGAGGAACAAACAAATTTATAAAGGAGTTAGATTAATTACGAATGAAAGCCACAGTCTGATTCTAAACATCATTTTTGTGACAGGGTTATAACTGTGTGGATGTTACACAGAAAATTTCTTTCATAAACACACCCGACAACTACTAATGCGTACAGAATTTTCCAAAAAATAGAGCGTCATTTATCTTATTTTAAATTAAGGCAAGAGCACGATAGGCTCCCACTATAGTTTACATTCGATGATAAATCACCTCGCTAAAAATTCACCGAAATATTTGGCTAGCGACATTCGAAGCACCAATGAATTCGAACCATCAACTCATTCTGACCAAGTCATTCTGGCCAGCAGCCTCTCTTGATTAGTCCGCTGAAGAGTTTTGCTCGCGGCGCTTAAATATATTTACAAAATCCACTACTTAAACCAGAAGCTTTAGTCATAAGCAGGTAATTACTCGGTCAACCTTTATCATATCGCATTCGATGTAGCTCGCAGTTTCACGAAATGGTCTTTCAGCGGAAGAGGCCCGTTTGAACTGCCCAGTAAAATATTTAGTTGTCGAAGTAAATGTAAAGTCGTCCAAGCACAGGTATAACTGTTGTTCGTGGAAACCCACCACAAAATTCCCTACAATCTTCACACGTCTTCTTCCTTCTTGTCGCCGGTCCTGGCCAAACAGTCGACCCAATTACGTAGTGCAACTTCGATCATGGGTCACGAGCGAATTCAGATAGATTTTATGGACCAGAAATCGACGCGAATTACTGCCTGTCACTGATCGTTCAGTAATCCTGGCATGCAATTCTGGCAATCCTGCCTGTCACTGATCGTTCAGTAATCCTGGCATGCAATTCTTGCCATCCTGCCTGTCACTGACCGTTCAGTAATCCTGGCATGCAATTCTTGCAATCCTGCCTGACACTAACCGTTTAGTAATCCTAGCATACACTCTCTGAAATACAGAGAAACTTTCTTCAAGATAGATCCTATGAGTTTACGTAATCGCTAGCATGCCGGAGCATTTATTATACCAGTGCCTCTTAAATAAAAATACAAGAAAGAAAAAACTTCATTAATTTCAACACCGCGACCACACATTACATGCATCGTTGAGTCTTCAAAGCCTTATAACTATTACTGACGCGCAAGGAGTGTGAGGAATGTAAGGTTTAAGCTTCCTTTAACAAAGGAAGCACTCTGTGGTTTCGCGAAAATTCGTTCCCTCAGCCGGGAGTCGAACCTTCACTTCTGAGTGGTGAGTGGAGCGCATTGCCAGTACGCCATGGTGCCCTTCATTTTTTCCTGAGCCTGCAGTCGAGACCCAGGTTTACATAAATGCTAATCGCAATCGCTCCAATGCTGACTAAGGATGAATTGCTCTTCGGTGCATCTGTTGAGAGCTTCATGTAAAGCACTTGAAGTATTTATTTACCTTAAGTAGTTTACGTCAGACACAGTTTTACAATTCACTGGAAATGACAAAATAAATTAGCATCAGGACAGAATTGTTTACTTTTCATGTGCAGGAAAGAAGCGAATTGCGCCTGGTGTCCAGCTGTCGACATTCTCATCAGCAAGGTTCACTCAAACCGTTGCCTTAGTTATACATGAAGGTCAGCTACTGAATAATTTATTAGGTCTCCTAAATTATTATTTTAGATCTTTGCATACATTTGGAGGTCATTCAAAGTGATGCGGGCCACTGTTTCGTGGTGATGATTCATGAGTACTTTAATGAGTATAAAAACTTGAATAATGTAAAATTAGAGTTAATATTTCAATTTGAACCGGCAATGTATGGGCGACGGAATAGTTTACAATTTTTTTAAGACACTTTGTGTATTCCTTCTTAAAAATTTATTCTAACGCGTGGCTCAAGTCAAAGAGGTTGTAAATTTAACCCTTTTTAGCTTTAAGCTAATTTTGCCACTTATTTATTATAATCAGTGTTAAATTACGTCATTTAAAATCAAGTGCAAGTTAAATTCCTTATCGTCAAATTTGCTACAAGTAATAACCAATAAAAGAATTTCACATGATACAACTTCCCTAAAATAGTTATTTCCAAGGCCATTTATTGTATTTGGAATATTTTTTGTACCTGTCCTCAGACGAGTAAACAGGTACGAGCGAGACTCGTTAGGGTTAACCGTGTTCTTCAGCAACACATCATTTCATGAATGGGCTCTCCGGGTATTTATTTGTTTAATGAATTGATTGCAAGATCTGCTGAACTCGACTAATGCCACGTTATAGGGGAGACATTCGTACGTACATTATTGCATACTATAGATTGTTCGAAAAAATTCCAGTCTCACTGAGAACTGTGAGCCACAAATCAAGTTATCTTTGCAGCTTGTCTTCATTTGAAGGGAAAATGGGCAATGTTATCAAAGTAATTACATCACTATTTTTAATAATATTCACGTAAAATAGACTCGTAACTTATGTGTTTTTAGCTTCCACGCGACTGCGATACGTAAACGCAATATTCATTGTTATCAGCATCTCCTGAGGGAGTTTGTTGATTGCTTCAACTCAAAGAAATTAACTAAAAACTGAATTCAAACACACGGGACGAGTCCGGATTGCAAGTATAAATATCTTCTTAACTTAAACAGGAGAATGAACGCTTCGGTAAGCCTATCTCCGCTTCTGCGATTGGCTATCAGGGCCACTCGAAGGACGGTTGATAGGAAGGGCAATGTCTCTCTTTGTCATCTACGTACGTTTTCTTCCACTGCGTGTCTTCCACAGAAAATGAACCGCTAATCAAGAAAATGTATTGACATTAGTTATGAACAACGCTTTCGAAAATACTCGCGATCAACATTTTAAGAAGCGTTTCGCGTGATCATCATGTTATACTCTCTGCCTCGTTACGTTGTTATGTTTGGTGTGTTTGTAGAGTATGACGAAATCCCGATCATTCCAGATACATAACGCCGGTACGTGCAAGACGTTCCCGTACAAATGTTCATAACCAGTTTCTCGCGTTCAAACTACGAGCATTGTGTTCTAACATTAAAGTTTAAACAAAAAAACACTCGCCGACGTAAGTGTGTTCAAAATGACTTAATCTGTTCGCTCTCATTTGGAAACCCGGGTAAACTGGTTTTAATATTCCATAAATCATGAAAGTTATCTACACCTGGTACATTTTTAGATCAAAATTACCTTCTCTCAACTATAACGATATTTGTTTTTACTTTTTCAACTGACTTGACACTTCGAAAATACCGTAGCTGCCACCACAGGATTTCAGTTTTTTTTCACGATCATTCATATTTCACAAAAAATTGCGGAATTCATCCATTATGTAGCCTTGTTGTACATGCGAGAATACACAGTGCAGTATATGCGTGAGTCCACCGTTTATCAATTTCACCTTTATTTTCTCAGTCAATCCCAGGCGACCTCACTAGGGGCTTCACTTCTTACTGTTCCAATGACGAAGTTCATAATTGAAATGAGCATTCGACTCAAGGAAAACACCCCCTGATTCTGAACTCGGGTCACAAGAAAGTTGAAAGCAGAGACCTTTTAAAACGGAATAACGGAATAACATTTGACGGAATAACAACTTTAATTATCCAGATATTGACTTGACGCGAACTCAGCTGCAGTTAACACCTACCTGCAGTGTTAGCTTCCCAAAACACCTCTCACTCTCGAGTCAATCCTTCCACTAAAAATCTGCTGGTGCCGCTCGCACCTCCTGCACCAGACGGAGTGCGCAACCTTGCAGAGAAAGACCTTCATTTATATACAATGCGGGTATTCTGGGATTGGAGATTCCCAAGTTGCTATCCTTGGGCGGACGTTCTTTGCTGTCTTTGGTAGTCTGACGGTCCGGTATTACCTGGCGCGCCAGATTAGCTGGCCAGCAGCTGCTCGCTGAAAGTATAATTAATTTGGGTCAACTCACATCGTCTAAAGTATGATCAATTCGGATGAACTCACATCTTCAACAGTATGATCAATTCGGATGAACTCACATCTTCAAAAGTATGATCAATTCGGATGAACTTATATCGTCAAAAGTATTATAAATTTCAATGAACTCTTTTCGTCAGGAGTATGAACAATTCAAATAAACTCACATCGTCAAAAGTATTATCAATTCGGATAAATTCACATCTTCAAAAGTATTATGAATTCGGATGAACTCATTTCGTCAAGAGTGTGATCAATTCTGATGAACTCATATTATAAGATTTTTAGAGCGAATTCAAGCATCACGTTTGACTGCAAATACATGATGAATGACATTTTTTATACCCTTGTCTACAGTATATTTATAATACGATATTAAAAATTACCTATTCTATCTCAAAAATGAGCTTTTTTCAAGCATATGGCGATTCAAACTAAAATATAAGTCCAATTTTTGTGTTTATTTTCGCATTAATTATATAAGTTTGTGCATCAGATGGCGAGAGTCTCATTTGTTTGGCCCCAGGCTCGCCCGCTCTCGGCGACAGACGTGTTGTGACAGCCCTGCCGATGTCGCTCGAGCCGCTCGATCCTCTCAGGGTTTTGCTCTTTTGCTGCTCTTGGGCTGCTCTCAGCTTCTAAGGTTATTTTTTGCTAGCCTTTCTGATTTCCATCTGCTCTTAGCCTCTCATTTCTTAGCTCTTTCTATTCGTTCCCACCTACTCTCAGCCTCTCAGGGTTTGGCTCTTTCTATTCATTTCCAGCTGCTCTCAGTCTCTCAGGCTTTGGCTATTTCTATTCATTTCCAGCTGCTCTCAGCCTCTCAGCGTTTTTGCTCTTTCTTTTAATTTTGACCTGTTTTTGGGAATCAACAAATAGCTCTCAGGGAGGCAACAAACAGTTGTCAGGATGTCACTTATTACGCTCAGGATATCAACAAGAAGCTTTCACGATTTCATCAAGGAGTTCTCAGCATATCATCAGGCAGCTATCCCGATATTAACAAGTTGTTCTCAGGATGTAAACAAAAAGCTCTCAGAAAATCAACATGCAGCTCTCACGGTATCAACAAGAAGGATAGCAACAACTCTCAGTGAGAAACTTTCACGGCGTTCGAGCAACTCCCAGCCTCTCGATTGGTCGCGGTCGTAACAGTTCCAACTCGGTTTTGATGCAAATATAATACAGCGTCCCGCGTACGGAGCACTAGATCAGTTACAGCATAAATCCGTTCTACAGTCCTGCCCCGCATAGAGGGCAGGAGTGGTTCGTGCAAACAACCGTTCTACAGTCTTTCCCTGCAAGGAGCGGTATCAACTAGAGCGAGCATCAAATTGCGCGGTGCATATTTGTGTCATATAAGCTTACAGAGCGTGCTTTAAGGAGCAAATAAGAAGAGAGCAGTTATTTCTTCAATCAATCTACCTAAGAAATGAACAGTTGTTTCTTCATCCAATCTATCTAAGAAAAGAGCAGTTGTTTCTTCAACCAATCTATCTAAGAATAGAGCAGTTGTTTCTTCAACCAATCTATCTAAGAAAAGAGCAGTTGTTTCTTCATCCAATCTATCTCCTTATGCGGAGGACGACAGGACGCGTAGTGGAGTTGTGGCACGGCACGCAGGAATACACATTTCTGAACAGTGATCGAAAGATATTCATCTATTCTGTACAACATGTCATAAATGAGAACGTAAATTGTAACTTTCAAGTAACTGATTGTATAATGATGCTACTTCGAAGCCACATTTCATCTGCGGGTTATATTATTCGATTTTCATTTTAATTTTCTTCTCTCGACGGTAGACTTACCTCTTAGGCCCAGCGTAAGGGATCGGAAGTAAACAAGCAAACAAGTAAACCATCAAATAACCAAGCAAGCGAACCGGCAAACAAGTAAACAAATAAACGAGCAAACAAGCAAACAGGCAAACAAGCCAAAAAATAAACAATTAAATGAGTAAACAAGTAAACAAGTATACAAGCAAACTAGAAACACGTAAACAAGTAAACAAATCAACGAGTAGACGAATAAAGAAGCAAACCAAAGCAAGAAGAAGAGGTGCCTCTAGATTTAATGCAATCTACGGCCGTGATTAATTGCCGCGCGCCAGACAGCTCATGATTAAGTGACTGAATAATTTTAAGCTCGCGTTTATTTTCGTGGTTCGTGCGAGGCGTGCATTCACCGAGAAAATGTTATCTCAATTGAGACCATCTCTTATCAATATTACAGAAGCCTCTTCTCAATATTAAGGCTAACTTTTCTCAATATTAAAGCCATCTCCTCCCGGAAGTAAAGCCACCTCTTCTCAATAATAAAGCTCCCTCTTTTCAATATTAAAGCCACCTCTTCTCAATATTACAGCCACCTTTTCTCAATATTAAAGCCAACTTTTCTCAATATTCAAGCCATCTGCTCTCAATACTAAAGCCACCTCTTCTCAATAATAAAGCCACCTGTTTTCAACATTAAAGCCAACTCTTCTCAATACTAAAACCACCGCTTCTCAATACTAAAGCGACCTCTTCAATAACTTTTAAAGCGTTCAGCTAAGTTTTTCATAACGAATTTATTGCTTCTGCCCTAGTAACAACTTTTAAGGCATTCAACTTAGTTTTCCAGCGATGAGTATCGTAACTTTACTTCTGCGATAACTTCGCTAGTGCCAATTTAGAAAAGAAGCCTATGGCTGCTCTGAGCCCGTTTGAAAACATTCCCTCAACATCGCGGTGCGGTGCCTGATATTTCTGCTGAGAGGACGCTATAGATGGCCTACGGAGCCGTGATTTGTTTCTGTGATCATAATTGACACGCACTGTTGAGCACGTAATTGACACGAGATAATTGACACGACCTAACTGACACGACCTAATTGACACGACCTAATTAACACGACCTAATTGACACGACCTAATTGACACGACCAAATTGACACGACCTAATTGACATGACATAATTTACACCACATAATTGACACGCACTTTTGAATGACGTAATTGACACGCCATAACTTATGGGGACTTTAGGCGTAATTAAGATGGCGTAGAGACCCGCGAAGAGAAGAGCAGCACTCCAGCTCCGTGCAATTTTTGAACAAGAAGTTTTGTGACTGCAGCAACCCTTCTTCATTTTTAACGCGTCAGTTTTTTTTCAGAATTGACGGTATAAGTACAGGATTACAAATGTATTTTGATGTTGAAACGAAGGCCGACTTAAAAAGCTGACGAAAATTTTTGCCTGAACAACTTTTTGCTGGAAAACTGCAAGCTCATTTGTGCATAATGTTAGCTATCCTTCACGGCAGAATATTTTCTCGTGATTTTTCGAGTAGTTTAACACTTTAAATACTCACGCGTGCGGCATATCGCACATATGATATGAAATGACTCAAGTTTTCCTTTGTATGCGTACTTGAGTTAGTTCGCAGATATTACTCAAAGTTCTATATGCTGCATTACCAGTCACTGGAAATGAAAGTAAACCATCTAACGAAATGCAAAACTCACGGCCATGTTGGAATTTGTCTTAGACAGCATCTGTACAACATGTGATAATGATTCACGTATTCAAATATTCAGCAAAAATTAGTTTGAAGTGTATCGAATTCATTCTTAATCATTTTTGACTATCACTTGGTTATTTTGTTGAAGGAATACTGAAGATTTTGCATCTGAAAGCAGAACAGAAATTTCGCTTGCATTTGCAAATGATAAGAAAAACGAAGCTTCTAATCAGGTTACACCGAATAGATCAGCAAATGATTAAAAAACTGAACTTTAAATTGGAGAGCACAAGATATTTCCGGAAATGATTAACCTAACAAAACTTCTAATCAGGTTACACCGAATGCATCTCCAAATGATTAACCAAACACGACATCATTTTGCTTGCACAAATCGGGAAAAGGGAACGAAAGCTCTTCTAATCACTCAATAGACCTGCGAGAAGTATTATTTGGCTTCATTTGAAGGAAGTCAGGAGCGCACGTAGCCAGAGCCTGCTCTCTGGCTGCTTTCTTGCGCCTTTGTCAGTCGCGAAACTCTGAATGAGAGCAAACAGCGATGCAAAATGACTGTTTGCACCTCATTTTCTGTTCATCAAGTGAGTGCCACTAAAAGAAGGTCACTAATTAAGTTTGAAAGAGCGCAAATGAAACACTCGCCGCTCAGCTCCCATTTATTCAGCTAAGAAGTCTTTCGAAACTCCCAAGGCTGCATGCGCGATGACCAGGCCTGAGAGCCTCTTCACAGCTGAGTTAGGGGCCGCTGATTAATAGCGTGTGAGGGCACGAGCGCAATTCTGGCAGTCTATTGCTACCGGGAAACTAAACGGCATCGGTTGAAGATTGGTCGTAAAATACAGGGTGGTGCCGAAAATCGAAATTTTTTTGAAAAACTTAATAAAAACGGAAAAATCCCCACACAAATTTCATTGACATCAATTGAACCAGTACAACTTTTCTTTTAAGAAACCGTAACCCAAAGCGTAAATGTCCGAGAATTAAGTCCTGTAGATAACGTCCGCCTCTACGTATGCATACTTCCAATCTGCTCTGGAGGCCCTCATTGATTGCTGTAACATCACAGCTGGGATACCACGAATTTTGTTTTGAATTATTTGTTTCAGTTCATCTAGTGTTCTTGGCCGAGAACACTTTAAGCTTCTGATAAACCCTATATGTAAAGCCGTCCACCTCTTCTCATGAACCCCACATGTAAAGCCGTCCACCTCTTCTCATGAACCCCACACGTCAAGCCGTCCACCTCTTCTCATGAACCCCACATGTCAAGCCGTCCACCTCTTCTCATACACCCCACATGCCAAGCCTGCCAGCAGCTCACAGAAGCGATTCACCCTGCAGCCACTCGGCCTCAACAAGTAACTTTTAAGGTTACAACGTTCATATAGGACTTCATTTTACCTTCACGCGGCGAAGTACACTTTTTAGGTAATTTTCATAGTATAATGCTCACTTGGGCCGAAACACGTGACCACTCAAAGCAGATGATTTTGTAAATTGACTGCATTTGTTGCGTTATACATAGGCTCGATTTCAGAATGTGCATAAGGCGACAAAATGTTCGCATCAAAGACATACTATCGATATCAGTCTGCAGGAGAAACAATGTAACTCTGATGGGATGTAATCATGGGATTTTAATTTCCTCGTAGGCATTAAACTTGGTTAGCAGCCCAAAAATGGACCCCACAGACCGTTCTGGTTGATATTTTCAATTCACGAACCCCATCAACCACTGCAAATCCTGACTGGAAGGCATTTGTGAGTAAATTTTATCTGTATAGAAAGCGTTCGACCAGACTCAGATGGCCGGGATTAATGAACTAACTTGTTACCGACTTCTGCTCATGTCTGCCGCAACAGAAAAGAGTGCGACATACCTCAATTGATGTTAGACTTCTGCATAAGTCTGATTTCATTAGGATATGAAGTACTTCGCAGTTTTCCATTGAAAACTGCGTAAAAACTAAAACGTGAGTCCTCATTATGTTTTCTTTCGAGTTTTCATCAACAGATCAGAGCAAACGTGTGGACCTCGTAAACTCGTCACACGGAATGTCATTCCAATCCATTCATTTGAGTCGCTATACAGCTAGGACAAATCATATACCTTCGCAGTTTAGGGTTCCTTAAGAACCCCTAAGACTGTTGATGGTCGTAACATCTGTTTTACCCTTGAGGTAATACGCGTTAGTTGACACCGGTTGATCGGAGTTGTCTGTGAAATTAATTTGATTCAAATCAATCACAGAACTACAATAGACTGCATCGCCAGTCATACGGAGCTTTTAACGGAAGTTTCTTGCGAAAGAAAATTGGAACTTCGAGAGAATGAAAAGCGAATCCTGTATTCCTGGGCTTCGTAGATGTTTTACGTCGAGATGATGTGGTGATGACAGACAATGTCGTAGCTCACTTCAGCAGGACGGCTGAAGCTTCTGCAACATCACGCGCACCTCAACGAGCGCTGAGCGAGAAAGCCTTCAAATCTCAATTGAAGTTTTGCACGAGTTTGTTGGCCTGCTGAAGGGTACTAAAATTAAATGGAGTGGGCGTATTTTATACTTTTAAAGAAAATCATTGAGATGAAACTAATTTTAAGTATTGTATGACACGAGTTTTTTGGCACTTGACACTACGATAAGCTTGTGCTGTTTTTACATAGTTCAAGTGAAATACTGCAAAGTCTTTTTCAATTAAAGCAAAAATCTAGGACTAATTAATCAAAGCCAGTTTCATTGATAAATCAGATTATATTTCTACGGGCCGTAGTGAAGGCGAATTTTACGAATCTCAATCAATTTTTTTAAACAAATGTTACAGTGAGATTTATTTCTCGAGCTTATTAGTAAGGTTAAAAGGCCTTCAGGTCTCAAGGACACAAATTTTTCGCGAGTCTCGTGCTGATATTTCTGGCAAATTTCACGCCAAGGTGAGAAGAGAGTCTCCCTTAAGTCGCTTCATTGAATACAGAGCAACGCAGAAAATTAAAAGCAACGCTGAAAATTATGAGCAACACAGACAATTACGAGTAATGCAAAAAATTACGAACAGCCCAGAAAATTACGATCAAGGCAGAAAATTACACGGGCACTTCGCGCTGTTTTGCAAGGATTGCGACGCAGCGCACTCACAGGAAAACTTTTCCCTAAAATGTTTGAAGCCATCCGACTTGAAACTGAGCAGCTGCAAACTGCCTCAATCCGGCACCGCTGTACGATATGCAGCAGCCCTGCCGCTGCTGGTCTCGAGCTCGGCCGGCTGAGTGACGCCTGCTTACAGCTAGAGATGGCCGCGTCGCTCAAGCGTCGCTCAACATCGGATTATCACAGTCAAAATTTCCCGATTTTCCTCACAATTTGGAGTTTTGATAGAAACGTCTAAGCGAGCAGGCAAATCAGTTACTATCAGTGAACGCCAAACGCTTCCTGAGGATCCGGATTCGGTAGCGCAGGTGATAGTTTTCGCCTTCTATGTATGATCGATTTGTCTTCAGCTCGGTACCTCGGGATGGAGTTATTTTCTCGGGAAAGAAATAATAAATGCACGTGCTTCAAGAAGCGGGCGGCACATCAGTGTGTCCAGGTCGTGGGCCAGAACGAATTCTAAGGTTTTCAAGGCGCTGGAAAAGTGATAGGTACTGCAAACAGACGAGTCTTATCCGTCCACAGCTGTTGTACTCGAAGCTGGGATGTGTAGTTTAGACAGGTCCTTTATAGTGTAGACGGCATTGCGGAAACGTATCCAGAACTGAGTATTTTTTTATGTTGAATATGAATTTCAGTTGAAACACACTCATATGACACACGCACATGAGCCTCAGTTCAACACACAAGCACTTGAAACATGCACATAATTCTCAGTTCAACACACAAGCACTTGAAACACGCTCATGAGCCCAGTTCGACGCACACGCACTTGACACACCCACATAAGCCCAATTTGACACACACGCACTTGACACATGCACATCAGTCCAGTTAGACACACACGCACTTGACACACCCACATGATTCCAGTTAGACACACACGCACTTGACACACCCACATGAACCCAGTTAGACACACACGCACTTGACACACGCACATGAACCCAGTTAGACACACATGCACTTGACACATGCACATGAGGCCAGTTAGACACACATGCACTTGACACATGCACATGAGCCCAGTTAGACACACATGCACTTGACACATGCACATGAGCCCAGTTAGACACACACGCACTTGACACACGCACATGAACCCAGTTACACACGCACACCTGACGCCGCTGCTGGTGATACCGACGCGTTCGACCTTGGACTTGGGAGCGGACGTGAGTTTGGGAATCTAAAATGATAAAAAAAATATAATATGCGATCGTGCACATCCTGTCAT